>JAVIWC010001619.1:0-10140 GCA_031894815.1 Creontiades dilutus
CCTTATAGGTTTCATGACCCCCGGATCAATAGTAGCCTCTGCGCATGCGCAAACGTGAAATCTTTGTTACGCGCATAACTGCAGGAGTTCTCGACCAATTTCGATGACATTTTCAGGGATTGTGCGGGTTAGGGGTCCCCTATAGGTTTCATGACCCCCGGATCAATGGTAGCCTCTGCGCATGCGCAAACGTGAAATCTTTGTTACGGGCATAACTTCGGGAGTTCTTGACCAATTTCGATGAAATTTTCAGGGATTGTGCGGGTTAGGGTATAGATGGTCCCCTATGAGTTTCATGATCCCCGGATCAATAGCAGCCTCTGCGCATGCACAAACGTGAAATCCTTGCCACAAGCATAACACCGGGAGTTCTTGACCGATTTCGATGAAATTATCAGGGATTGTTCGGACTTATTAGGTATACTTTATAGTTTGTTCAATAGTTGAACATGCCTACCTTTATTTTCTCAAGTTACGCTCCTGCATAACAATAAATTTACCCTAATTCAACATTTACTTCGCCTAATTGAACGAAGTTCTTTAGTCAATAATAAATTTCAATGATCTATACAGTTATGTTATGGATACGAGGAAGCTATGTGCCACACCCACTTGGCAGAGGTTTTTTATTTTTGGTCAAGAGATCACTTCCACAGCTCATTTTGTTTAAAACGACGTTTTCACTTTTTTAAAACAAAAAGCGTTCTTTCGTCATTTTCTTTAGGAATGTCCGATCGCCTCGTTCTTCAGCTGGTTTTTTATCTTGACTACTCTACTTTTCGACAGATCCAATTCGGTGGAGAAATAATGATCTCTATACTTTTTGACGCCCAATTCCAGCGAGCGCGATTTTTGATTAACACCTGTATTTGTACATATTTACCTGGATTGGGTTGAACGGGGGAACTGGCACTGCCATTAGTGACTCCCTGTTTCGTATGAGATTTCGAAATTAACCCATTTCTCTGTCTGGGTGACTTCTTTCCATTCTGGTTAGCTTCAGCGTCGAGTATTTCATCTTCATCGTCGCTGAAGTCTTCGTTATTCTGATAGGATGTTGTGTTACGTTGAGTTTTGGAGTTTACGGGCGGAGTGGATCTGCAAAAAGAAAAAATGAGCAACATTTAAAATTTCAAGTATAATAAACAACATTTAGGTATTTCTGATTTGCATGATTATTTTTGGTTCAATTCCAATGCTCCTGTAGTTGTTGTACTACAAACAAAAAAACCCTGCAAATTCTTTCACAGGGGTTTATTATTCAATGATTCATGATTTGGATTTCTACTATGGTTTGCAGTGATAGAGCGATTATGGAATTTCAGGAGGCACACAAATATGATCAACTGATCAATCCAAATAGGTATTTTGGTTGAGAACAGATTTACGTGCTCTATGCATATCTCCTGAAATTCAATAATCGCTCTATCACCTGTGAAACACGCACACTCCAAAGCTTAGTAGAAATTCAAATCATGAACGCAATCAATGAAATTGAATAATAAACCCCAGTGAAAGAATTTGCAGCGTTTCATGCATATCAGAATGCTTCAACCCGTGTATCGGCTACAAAGCCTTTTAGGAGTTCACTCCAGTATCCACATTACTACATCACTACGTCACTAGGTTACTGATATCAACACAAAAACAATAATAAACCAAAATAACGCGAATGTTGGCACCACCTTGACCTACGGACCTGGGGAGGGGCTCATTCGATTCCTATGGAAAGTTCTTCAAAAATAGTCCAAATTTAGGACGCCTTGACTTTTTTTGAGATTTTTAGGGATTTGACAAAACTTTGACAACCCTTAAAGGGCACTTTAAATTAAGCGAAAGAGCTGGCTAAAGAATTCTTAAAATTCCAGATTTTTTGCTCCAGCCGTTTGGGAGAAATCGTGCGTACAGCGTACGGCGGACGGACGGAAAATTTTTATTGCAGATTTGGATTCTACACCCTTTGAAACGTAAACCATGAAATTTTCATAGAAGGTTAGAATTTGTTTTTCAAGAGCGATTACAATGGTTTATTATTGAATAATGAACCAAAATGCATACGCGTTTGTGCAATTTTATTTCTACTGTAAAATATTTATAAATGAATCGACTAACTTGCAATTTGACGCATCAGTTGTAGTGAAAGTAGCAGCATGCATCTGACTTGGTGCAGCATCAGTGCACTGCTGAGGTGACGTGTCTACTCCAAATTCTTGATGGTTTTTCTGATGTGACGTTGATGCTGATTCAGCACGCTGCGTTTGAGCTGCATCTATAGACGAAGCAGAAGGTTCAGTTTTAATCCAACTGACATCAGTGATGACGTCCCCTTGCAGTTTAGCGGGAATCTTCCTTATCCTCGTGCTCCTTTTGGTTCCACCGCAAACTTCACAACCGTTTTGACAACCGTTGCACTTCTGCTTTGCCTCTACTTTGATTGTTGGAAATTTCGATGGAATTGATAAAACGGAATCAGGTGGATTAGCGTACAAAGGATGCTTTCTAACAATTGCGTTTTTTCTCTTATTTTTCAATCCGATTTTCTCAGTTCTGGGGCTCCGCTGCCGCATCCACTCTCTGATAATGGAAGAATTCAATTCCGCAAGAACCCGAGCATCGGCGACCTCCTCTTCGCAGAATCCAACGAATTCTAAAACAGAAAACACTGCAAATTATTCCCCAAAGGTGTTTTGACTTGGTACTCACCAGCAAATTTATAATAATTCGCATCGAATTGATAAGAGTTTAGCGCATCGTTGATATCGACGCTCATATCCACAAGTGTCACAAACAGAACTCAACACTACATTTATTGAACACAACCAAACAGCAATAAATTATGAATTAAAACTCCAAAAACTAAAACCTGTTGCGTCCAAAACAAAACAGCTCGCCATTTCAAATCTCAGCTGACTGATATCACGCCCGGCGTAGCGGCAGGGCTGCCAATGTTAAGTTTGCTTCACAAAAATTCCTATTCTCACCAGCGTCCTGATTTTCTGTTAGGTTCTCTACCATTAATTAAATTATTATATTGTTTGTTGATTGTTATGAGCATTTTATAATTTTCTGTTAGGTTTTCTTTGTATCAAATGAAGTAGGAAGTTCTTGTCGGTGAAAAGTTTTGTGAAAGTGAGTGTTTCTTCTCTGCATTTCTTTCGACGAAATTTCCCGCACGTCGCGATCTCGTGGCATACGCCATTCTCGTCACAGTTTTCTTCCCTGAAAGTCAGCCCCGACCTGCCTCAACTTTTTCTATCAACGCCTGTTTCTCGGTGATTCCCGGAAGCGTGAATCCCGCTCTGAGCCTTTACCTTTTGAAAAATCGTCTACGATCTCGCAGCGCGTCTGTTAATGACAAGAAATGGTATTGCTCCAATTAGCAATAAATTAATTCCAAGTCTGTTGAATAATTGAAAAATTATAAAATGAGGAGGTATTGCAGAATAAACTTTAAATTAAGAGAAACAAAAAAAATGCTTATATTGAAAGGAAAAATCATAAAAATAATGGGCCCATTTGATACAATAAATTTAAAATATATTCTTCTCAATTGAAACAATTCAAATTAAATTTTTCAGATAAATTATTATTTAGAAAGTTCGAAAATGAAGTTAATTCCTGGTAGAAAAAATTCCTTGCAGTGGGCTGGGATTGAACTGGTGAAAGTAGAGATGATTGGATTATGAGTCCTTTCACTTTGCCTCTACACCACACTAGCTGTTAGCTGCAATGAGATCCCTTCTTCACATCAAGTGAAGGTGCCCCTTTCCTAGCCTTCACCAGAACTTCCTTAGACGTGCGATTTCCAATGAATTGGCAGTACTTGGACTGAAGAGAATTGTAGGATGGGTACTCACAGGCAATCTGGTGGAGTAGGAGTCACAAACCTGGTCCCTGGTAGTAGGGAAAAGGAATCCACAGGCTGAAGGGTGGACAGGCTCCTGTCTCAGTATTTCACCAATCTGCACAGCAACTGGCCACTTGAGCTCAAGAAACTCGAGACTTGAGCACAAGAAAATTAAAAAAAAACGACTCCAGCAAACTCAGGCTGAGAATAAAATGTGGGGCACTACTTTGAGGGAGGGCAGACAAAGAACAACTGATGGTATCATGGGAGGCCAATGAAGTGGAGTCCAATGTGGAGTAGTATCTTGCGTGATCATGATTCTGTTGTTTCCTGATGATCATCTTCTCACCATTTATACACAACACAATCCCTTGTTTGAACACAATCACTTGTTTGCCAACAAAGTAAAAACAAAAGAAACATTTCCTTAAGGTAAGTACCTCAGATGTAAGAACAAATGGTTTTAGAATCCAGAAGAATGATACAGTTTAGATTAAGTTGTAGTATAAGCTTTAGAATAGATTTAATTTTAAGTATTTATTACCTATAAGTTTTACATATCTATTATAAGTTTTAAGTATTTATTATTAGTCCTATTATAGTTTATTTAGTTTTTTTTTTTTTTTTAAAGAAATTATTATTTACATCTTCAACAGCGTCAGACGTCCAAACTTTGGAAAATTTGTTGGATTCCGAATTTTCCTCAACCCTTGGAGAAATCCCGCGTGAGCCTGAATTCCAGCCTTGGTTTCTCCGGTACTGGTATTCTAGTACACGTGCACGCGCTTGGGATTCACGGTAAGGCTGAACAGTTTTAACCATTTCAACGTAACAATATAGAGACTTTTTGGTGCAGTTCACGCGACGTCGTTGACGACGTCGTTGATTGATTGATTCATGCAAGCCGTCATGACGAACCGTCTGAAATCGGTTCTCCTATACGTCTTTCCTTGACGAGTCGGCAGTAACATAACCTTCCATATTTATAACCCATTTTACCTATTTCTCATCTTCCGTTTTTGGCATTGTACAAGTTTTTTTGCACGCGGTAGCAATAACGAACGTCCATGTTGTTGGTCAACAATCCACAAAATACAACTTCAACTCAATAACACAAACTTCAATCCACAATAACGACAGACAATGAATGTTGACGTACGTTAAAACTTCAACAGCTAAAAATGTCTTGATGTTATTCAATGGAAATGTTAGCATCCAACTGTACGTCAACTGACAGCGAAACGGTTTCCTAGTCGTCGTCCACCAAAAAGTCTCTTATATTTCGCGGCCACGACGTTTGTTCCTGCTGACACTATTATACTTCTGTATTCTTCAACCAATCGAACTTCATTCATCAATACATCATGGACAATTTCACCAGGGGATTCAGGGGAGTTTGATGATGAAACATGTAATTTTGAATATTAAACATCACACTATATAAAAACCAGCTTATCAGAGTATATCGACGTTTCAGGGGGTGGTAACGCTGGGCGGGTGGAATTCTCGGCCCCGTCTCTCAGGGCAACTGACCTGCTCCTCTCCTCGGGGATTTGGGATATACGATTTTTTGACTTTTAATATTGTTATTATACTCTCTCATTGTGTTGTTTAGTACTCTACCTCCTGTACACACGGGACTTACCCCAACAAGAAGGCACAACTGTTGCCACCTTTGCAGATGATACGGCTATCCTCTCTGTTGGAGATGATATAGAAGCTGCAACACGCAAACTACAGACGTCTACTACTGAGGTTTATAAATGGACCAAGATGTGGAGAATGAAGCTGAACGAATCAAAATCAGCCCACATCAACTTCACTAACCGAAAAGTCCCAATCTTGGATGTTGAGATCAATTCAAATAAAATACCGCATACTGAAGCAGTTAAATACTTGGGTTTGACACTTGACTCCAAATTAAACTGGAATAAACACATAGAAAAGAAGAAAGAAGAACTTAAAATCAAGTACAGAAGGATGTATTGGCTAATGGGAAGGAATTCCCATCTCTCACTTCACAACAAACTGCTTATATATAAGCAGATCCTTCGCCCTATTTGGACCTATGGGATACAGATCTGGGGCTGTGCCAAGAAATCAAATATTAAGAAAATCCAAACCTTTCAGAATAAAATACTGAGAAGTATAGTTGGAGCCCCTTGGTACATGCGAAACGATGATATTCATCGAGATTTGAGGATGGAGACAGTCTATGAAATTATTGCAAAATACGCAAGGAAGCATGAACATCGCCTCCACAAACACGTGAACCCGGAGATGCTCTACGTTTTGGACAACGAAGGTGAAATCCGACGTCTCAAGCGAAACAAACCACTGGATTTAGTTGTGCTGCGTGAATAGAAGTGCAATCGAACTCAGTGCTAATTAATTGAGCTATATAATAAAGGGCTAGATTTTGCTGTAAACCTACCCTCTTGGAGTGTACCTTTATTGATATGTAAAATTGCTAGATGAAATGTATTTGATTTTTCAGTCGCAATTAATAAATCACGAAAAAAAAATTGTGTTATTCACCTATTTCTTTTTAACCTGCGTAGCAGGGCCATTAAACTAGTATTATTATAAAACTATTCATGCCAGTAATAACTTATATTTGCTTGTAGTGGCCACTGAACTAGGTAGGAAACAACTTATTTATATTATCTATGAAAAATTAAATATTCTGGTTACAGTTTTGAATAATAAAATTGAATTTGTACAACGGTTGGTTAATTACTTCACGCCTACGATATCTGTTTAGCATATAGTTGCACTGCACAATCCAACCTATAAAAAATACAGTCCACTCAACTATCAACTTTGATTTAAACGCCATTTGGCCACATAGTGCAGGTGCATAGCTGCATCCAAAACAACCTGCCCCTGATCACATAACAAAAGGTTTATCGTTTTTTTGGCACCCCCTACACTTCCCTCTCCCACACTTATCCTCGATTCTCGTATTAATTATTTTAAGCGGTATTAAGATCAAATGATCAAGACTTTAAGAAATAGAGATACAAATCAATTGAATAAGACCTACCCTGTACATTCAGATTTTGTGTATTATAGTGATTGAATTATTCAATTTTAAATTGTGCCATGTACATACACAGCTCTTCCAAGTTGAATTGAGAATTTTCCAATTTAAGAAACTTTCACTACCAAAAAGGAAGATGGAGTTTTCCAAATCGAATTGACAATTTTTTAATGCAGTATAAGACTTTTATTGAAAAAAAAATTAGTGAAGCAAAATGAAAGAATAGCACTTTATGAACAAATTATAGATTTAGCAAAGGGTGTAGAATCCGAATGTGCAAATAAAAAATTTTCCTTCCGTCCGCCGTACGCACGATATCTCCCAAACGGCTGGAGCAAAAAAGATGAAATTTTCAGGAAAAATCCATGTTGGTCCAGAGACGCCCCAATTCTTGAGCCAGCTCTCTCACTTAATTTAAAGTGCCCTTTAAGGGTTGTCAAAATTTTGTAAAATCCCTAAAAACCTATAAAAAAGTCAAGGCTTTTTGGAAACTTGGACTTTTTTTGAAGAACTTTCCACGAGGAATCGAATGAGCCCCTCCCCAGGTCTGTAGCTCAAACCATTCCCGATGTATGGCCCGATTTATGGTGCCAACATTTGCGTTTTTTGTGGTTTATTATTGTTTTTGTGTTGATATCAGTAACCTAGTGACGTAGTGATGTAGTAATGTGGATACTGGAGTGAACTCCTAAAAGGCTTTGTAGCCGATACACGGGTTGAAGCATTCTGATATGCATGAAACGCTGCAAATTCTTTCACTGGGGTATTATTATTCAATTTGCGTTCATGATTTGAATATGTACTAAGCTTCGGAGTGTGCCTGTTTTACAGGTGATAGAGCGATTATTGAATTTCAGGAGATATGCACAGAGCACGTAGATCTGTTCTCAACCAAAAAACCTATTTGGATTGTTCAGTTGATCATATTCGTGTGCCTCCTGAAATTCAATAATCACCCTATCAAGTGTGAAACACGCACACTCCAAAGCTTAGTAGAAATTCGAATCATGACTCATTGAATAATAAACCCCAGTGAAAGAATTTGCTGCGTTTTTTAGTAGTGAAAGTTTCTTAGATCGGAAAATTCTCAAATTGATTTGGAAAATTCTCAATTCGATTCGGAAAAGCTATGTAACACGATCTGGGACTTACCTTCGTCACTGAAATTGTGAGAAACGATGTCATCGTAGTTGATATCGACTTCGACGACGTCAGCGAGTTTGTCGTCTTTGGATAAGCTCGGGGAGCGTCGTCCATTCTGTTCTACATCGTCGGTGACCAGAGTGAAAGGGTTGACTTCTTGGATGATGACGATACCTCCGTAGCCGTCCCCTACAGATCTGCAGAATACAGAAAATCAGTTAAGAGTTGGTGCAATTCTTTGCAAAAAAAAAAAATAATAATAATAAATAAATAAGGTGATGTTACTTCGACAAGTTGTTCGATTTCTCTCACAATCAACGGAAATTGAAAGGGCGTTCCGTTCATTAAGAGCCACCCTGTGTAGGATAATAATTATTATAATCGATACCACTGCCGTGTAATATGGAATGATATTCACGAACGTCATATCGATAAAATAACTATTAATACGCAGAAATATAAGCGTTAACACATTCTGATCTATTTGTCCAACTAAGGAGCTTACTTACAAAAAGGCACATATCGAAATCTGGGAGGAAAAAGTTTTTTCTATCAATTTTCCATATCATTTTCCATAAACAGAACGCATCCACGTCAATTCCGGGGCTAAAGTTATGTGTTTGCATCAAAAGGTAACAAATCCGTCCCCTACATTTTTTTTCAGCGCCTTGCAATCGAAATGGCACATATCCTCCGAATTTCGCCCGGCGATAAGTCGTGGGTTTTCAAAAAGGCGCATATCTAAAAAGAAGCATTGCGCCTTCGCCTTGACGTCGAATATTTACACGAGACTCGATAGACGACAGGCATGACAAATGGAAATATGGAGTCAGGTATTTTTTTTTTTTTAATTTGGTATGGTTTTTACATACAGCCATTAATTAATATATAAATATGTACATTTTCTTACAATTGATCGGTAAATTACAATTACAGTTTTAAAACAACTTCAATTACTATAAAACACGATTAAGTAATTTAAAAAAAACTGCTGAGCTACTGAACGTACACTAAAACTTAAATTTTTATTTTATTATCGTCTACGAATCGGAAGATATGCTGGAACACCTCCAAATTTTCTACCAGCGAACATTTATAATTAAAAGGGCTTTTCAATATCCTATATAATTCTGTAAATAAAATATCTCTAGAACCAACATAGGTGGCACATTCCATCACCATGTGTTCAACACTTCCTTCTCCACCACAATGAGTACACAAACCACCATATACAGGGTGTCCCGCACTTAGTGTAGAAAAAAAAAATTGGGTGAACTACATGGAAAATGGAGTAAATCGCCGCCAACCGCGATTTTTTTCTCAACCCGTTGCTGAGATATGCTATTTTTAAGAGTTTTTTCAAAAAATCGCGTTTTTCGCCATTAAAACGCTTTTTTCTCGGCAATTTCCCAACATTTTTGCACATTTGACCACATTTTCGGAATCTGCGTTAAATTTCCTATAAGATGAAGTTACTTTGATTTCCAAAACGCATCTTCCAAACACCAAAATTTTCAATCAAAGATGAACATTTTTCGCAAAGTGAAATTTTTCAAAAACTTGGAACGCTTGGCGTGACCACAAAAATAATTTTTTTCGTTGTCAAATTTGATAAAAACTTTTCCCACTTCTAAGCTTTCCAACGGCGTCTCAACCATTTAATTCTGATTGGAATTGACGGAGAAATTAAAGTTCGAATGCCAGAAAACGTGTAGTTCGTTTTAACGTAAGTTGGTAGGTGACGTACGATATGGGCCACAGAAACTGATTTTTCTCGATTTCAATTAATGTTTTCCGGCATTCAACCACAGGTTCGAATCGGGCGTTAAATTAATCAAGAGAATTCACACTCTTCAATACATTAAAGTATTTCTCGCATTTCCCAACTAAATAGTGGATACGAGCATTCCATGGAGTCAGGTAAAGTTTTCAATAAAACCCACAGAATGGAAAATGAATTCTTTATTTTTCAAAAAGGCACGAATCCACGAGTTTTGATCAAAAGGGCACATTTCCAAAAAGGAAATGGATATACAGCCTCGCGTTTTGGAGAAAATTGATTCATATTCTGAGGTATCTTTAACTGAGCCTTCTCACACGTTACTCC
>JAVIWC010001620.1:0-10116 GCA_031894815.1 Creontiades dilutus
TTTTGGGCGTACCAAAGCAAAAAAACTAGCCGGATAGAAAACATCTTCCTGAGATAGAAAAATAACGGTCCGGCCCAGAAGAAATGCTTTTGGGACGGAAACAAAACGCTCGCGCATCAAATCCACTCTAGAGCAAAAATAACCATCCCTAGCGGATATGACCCGAAATGGAGCGATTCTTTAGATATTTGTAATTGTCTGTCTTTTAATGCCTATACTTGTCTTGAAGCACCATTAAGGCAAGAAAAAAGAGTGCGAAAACTAAATTTTGTCAACATTTTAAAATCACATTCTTTAATCCTATTAGTTTTTGTAACAGGACAGTGCAGTTTGCCTAAAAACTGCGCCAAAATGTCAACTTTCTGATGGACTAATAAAACTGATTGTAGTAATTGGATTCCATAG
Source organism: Creontiades dilutus (assembly GCA_031894815.1). Taxonomy (NCBI): domain Eukaryota; kingdom Metazoa; phylum Arthropoda; class Insecta; order Hemiptera; family Miridae; genus Creontiades; species Creontiades dilutus. The sequence continues at coordinate 406 of JAVIWC010001620.1, forward strand.
TACAAATGTCGTTTGAGTGCCAAAATACGGATTTTTTCCGGCTGACACTTTGAGTTTTTTCGGAATCGAATGAGGACACTCTCTGATCTCCCCGATTGAGCCCACATACTATCCTCACAGCAATGGCACACCAGATATTTTAGATTTTTTCATCGGCAAGAACGTTAACCATTTCTGTTCCGACATTCATGTTTGTCACGAACTTCATTCAGACCATTACCCAGTTCACTTAATGCTGAACGCTACCTACCAAAACACTGAAAAATGTCCTACCTTGATAAAAATGCCCTTCGATTGGGAAAAGTATAAAACAACCCTCGAATCTACCATTGACCTTAGTATAAGACTAAAAGATTCCACTGATATCGACAGGGCAGTTAGTGAGCTAACCAGGCTGATACAAAGAGCAGCTACCGAGTCACATGTATCCCAGCGGGAACCAGCTTTAGCTAACAGAACGCTAGGTTTTCAAAGAAAAGGAACTCAACCAGCTCATATTGTTCACCTTCTAAAAGTGAAGCGTCAATGCCGAGAACGGTGGGAAATTACTCGCTATCCCCCTGACAAAACACGTTATAATAAAGCCACTGAAGACCTTAGCAGAGCTCTGAAAGAACAAAGTGCGCGATGTCTGCAGACGTCCCTGCAGCAACTTGATCCGCAAGACGGCACCTTGTGGAAAAAGACTAAATCCATAATCAAAAATAAGGAAGGTATACCACCACTGAAAGTGAACCACAAATGGCTTACCTCGCCTCAAGAAAAGGTGGACGTATTTGCGGAACAGCTGAAAGACCAGTTCGCACCAAATCCTCCAACTGATACACAATTCTGCGAGATGGTTCATGGATTACTGGATGAGCCCCTACAACTCTCACCCCTGCCCCCACTGTTTACTCCCAAGGAAGTGGCTAGCGTAATAAAAAACTCGCCAACTAGAAAAGCTCCTGGTCATGACCATATTGTTCAACCTCTCTTGAAGCATCTACCAAGGAAAGGCCTTGTGTTACTCACCCAAGTCTACAATGCGATAATGAGAACGACGCATTACCCACATCAGTGGAAACATGCAACAGTCATCCTCATTCCAAAACCTCACGGCAGTAAGGCAGATCCAGCGAACTATAGACCTATTAGTCTATTGCCACTGCTCTCAAAAATTTTTGAAAGATTGCTCCTCACCAGACTTATTTGTCACTTAGAATCTTATATTCCTTCCACACAGTTTGGATTCAGGTCACAGCATTCCTGTCCCTTACAACTGCATCGTGTAGTTGAAGAGATTCTTTCAACCTACGAAGAAAAAAAGGTGTGCCTTGGCCTTTTCCTGGACACGGAAAAAGCCTTTGACCGTGTTTGGCACGAGGGCCTACTCGTCAAACTAAAGAGTAAGTTACCAGACACTCTGTACAGAATTATACAGTCTTATCTGCAGAAAAGATCGTTTACAGTAAAGTTTGGAACCGCTGTGTCCCGTTCTTTTGAAATCCGCGCAGGAGTGCCCCAAGGCAGCGTGCTGGGGCCTTTCCTTTACTTAATTTACTCTTACGACTATCCTGAGAACAGATCAATGAAAATTGCTCACTTCGCAGATGATGTGGCCGCCCTTTCGAAGGACTCGAGTAGTGACGTAGCCGAAGAGAATGTCCAATATTTTGCACAGCAGGTGGAGGAATGGTGCTCAAAGTGGCGGGTCAAAATAAATCCATCCAAATCTCATCTGGTTAGATTTACCTACCGTACTAATATTCCGCAGAATTCTATCACCTTAAATGGCACTCTAATAGCTCAAACACCTGAAACTCGATACCTGGGGCTAAAAATCGACTCGAAACTTACATGGGCTTCTCATATTTCCACCATAGTACAGAAGACTCGCACTCGCATGCACCTATTAAAACACATGCTTACAAGCCCTGCCATCTCTCTGCATTCAAAAAAACTTATATATATATTGCTCATTAGACCGGTGTGGCAATATGCATCCGTAATTTGGTCATCGGCAGCAAATACACACATTAAAAAGGTACAAACGATACAAAACCGAACATTAAGGCTTATAACAAATGCACCATGGTACGTCAGGAATAAGACATTGCACAAGGATTTAGACATACCAGAGGTCACTGAAGTTCTCCAGTCATCATACAATAAACATCACCGAACCATGCAATTTCACCCTAATGATCTCGTCAAAGAAATATACGAAAACCCACCACCTCAAAGGAGTCAACGGAGATTAAAAAGAAAATGGCACGCTGACTTGGGTGAAACTGAACGATAACACCTCCAAAATAATTTGAAGTTCCTCACTAATCGATGTTAAACAGTTTTATTTATTTATTGAAATCACCACTATTGTTATTTGTTATAATTACTGATTAATATAGTTGTATAATTACGAAGTGGCCTACCACTGGGTAGAAACCACTCAACACGTTTCCTGTTATTTATATAGTCATCTATTAGCATAACTATAGTGTACAATGTACAATAAGAGGCGTTGGGCAGCAATTCACGCATTGGTAAAAAAGACTGAAGGCTCAAAACCCCCATTCAGGTTATATTCCGAATGGTCCGAATCCATAAAAGCCTTTCGCAAGCTTCCCTTTCAGAAATTAAATCAGGCGATCTATGTCACGAGCTGGGTGAAGGGTGGGTAGAGGGGGAAATTAAATTGAATCAAGCTTCAGGCTCTTGGGGAATTTTTGCAGACTTTCATTACTTTTACTGCGTTTTTTTCCTCTTTCTCTCAACCGCTATCCGTCCTTTTATTTCATATTATTCAGGAGCCGGGGTTTATACATTCTAGGTTTCGCAAAAGCTAGTCGAACGGTGACGGGGGTGAGGTGGTTCATGAAAATGGATGCCTTCGGGTTGTAAAATCTTTATTGGATAGAGGGAGGTATAATACCTTACTATAAATAGGAAGGAAGCCCTGGCACTTCAATTCACGAAAGCATTAGGAATTGTTCAGTTGGGGAGTTTTCGCCTTAAACGGATTTACTTACTCGAGCACTCAGCATGTCGTTACGAAAAGGATACATTCATTACAATCTACAACACTGAGGATAAGTGAAACCGAACAGAAGCGCGCACGCTGTAAAACAAACTCACAAAGACTCACTTTCATCGACAATCCTAAGGGGATTCAAAAAAGTTTAACTTCCCGGTAATGTAACATTGAAAATCAACATGCTTAATAACTTTCGTCATTTTGACATTTTCATGTCTTTGCTTCGGCCCATAAACTGAAAAATCGTCATGAAAAATGGCTCACGCGATACCAGTCCTAAGACACTTTGTTTCGGTTTATTAGTTTCAACCATTTCCGTACTTCTTCTACTCCAAAACAATCAGTGAACAAACGCAAGAGTATCGTGAGCTAGGGATGGTCGATTGTCGATTGCGACAATCGATGGATCGATTGTTACTTCCAATCGAAACACAATCGATTGTTTTTCCAACAATCGACAGTTTTTGGTTACAAACGAATTGCTCTTGGAATTTGAAATACTTACCCAGATGCTCGTCTATTTTTACGAATGTCAGCTGAACAATGTTTCTAGAAGATTCACAGTTGGTAGAATAGCCAAAGAACACACCTGCGAAAATTCTGGGCATACATTTCCACAACCAAACATACTTCCCCTTCTCCCATGTTCCACGAAAATGCCTCCACTCTGGGCTCTGTTACCACACCCATTTACCAACCGGTGACCCTTCACAAACTTTTAAATTGAAATTTAAATGTTTAAAGTGATAAATAGAGCGTGTCGGTTTTTTTTCCGTTTTTAGCCCATTTCCAACCAGTGTGCGTCGTCCCCTGGTTGTACGAATCCCAGTGGCCAGGGATCCCAAATGAACTTTCACCAAGCCACGTGGTGTCCATCCGTTTGGCTTTGTGGATAGATTTCTAAACCATGCAGCACCAGCTCTAGAGCCTTTCATTAGCCCTGTTCCATCTCCAGTCCCAAGCAGTTGTTGAGCTCCAATAATCCAACCATCAGACGCTTTTGGACAATGGCAGTTTTCCTGACCATTCTTATCATTGAGGAGGGTGGGCGAATACTCCAATATTCCTTAGTCATGGATTTTAGTTAATACAAATTTTGTTAAAACCTCAATGGCTGATACTATAAAAGTTATAAATGTAGCCGTCTAATTTATCAGCAGACGTTTTCGTCAGTAAAAGTAGAGTGAATGTTCGTTAGTTCAGCACCATTCACCAGTTTTCATTGCTCTTCTCCGATCTGTTCAACTAATTTCATTAACTTCGATAAATCACAGGAATGAGCCCACCAGTTACGTTGATTTTCAAATTAAACCTTGTTTGGTTTAAAAATGTATAATCCCAACTCTTCGATATCTCACCATTTCCATTTGTCTATGCCAGATGCAATGGGAATTCACATAGGCTAAGCCCTCTAATTTTTCGTTGTATTATGTGCGTGAGAAAGCCCCTTTATAATTTCGATAAGTAATATATGTATCAGTCCAGGATGTTGAGTGCATCTGACTGTAGGTCGGTTGTGTACCTAATTACGCATTCAATTAATTATGCTCGGTGTAATTAAGCTCGAGTCATTGCCAGAATCTGTTTATTGTAATGAGGTTGAGTCTAGAATTGAATGTTACCTTACTTGAGTAGGGTGAACTGGGTGATTCAACATTCGTTACAGTTCTAGACAAAAGTTTACGAAATCTGGCTCAAAAATACAACATCCAGCCGGGATGGGACAGTAATCCTAAGGGTAGAATTTGAGAGTAGAAAGTAGACAGTAGAGTAGAAGACCACTTCTGTTGCTGTACGAACATCGTTTCCTAATAAATTGCAGGGTTGTCTTTAACTCAAGGAATGAGAGTGGTTACTATCAAGTGTACGTGGACAGTGGCTGGCGACAGCTCCACAGCAAGGTGAGGGTACTCGAATATACTAGCCATAACGCTGTCTCCCAAGCTCCAATTCAGTTGAGAAACAGGTTGCGAAGACAAGCGAAAGCATTCTTTTCACTTCTGTTTTTGGTTTATTATTCAATAATAAACCATTGTAATCGCTCTGGAAGAAAAAATTCTAATCCCCCCTGAAATTTTCATGGTTTACGTTTCAAAGGGTGTAGAATCCGAATCTGCAATAAAAAATTTTCCGTCCGTCCGCCGTAAGCACGATTTCTCCAAAACGGCTGGAGCAAAAGATCTGAAATTTTCAGGAAAAATCCATCTTGGTCCGATGACGCCCCAATTCTTGAGCCAGCTCTCTCACTCAATTTAAAATGCCCTTTGAGGGCTGTCAAAGTTTGGTAAAATCCCTAAAAACCTCAAAACAAGTCGAATCGGCCTAAACATTTACCTATTTGAAGAACATACCATGAGGAATCGTATAAGACCCTCCCCAGGTCCTTAGGTCAAACCATTTCCGATGTATGGCCCGATTTATGGTGCCAAGATTTGCGTTTTTCGGTTTATTATTGTTTGTTTGTAACCTAGTGATGTCCGGCCGATAGCGTTGAGTTGTAGTGAATGTGGATGCTGGAGTGATAGCCGATGTGGATACTTGTAGTTTATAGCCGATACACGGGTTGAAGCATTCTGATATGCATGAAACGCTGATAATATATAGGTAAAAATTATTCAATATTATTACTGGGGTAAATAAGTATTCTTCCACTGGGGTTTATTATTCAATTGGCTTGCGTTCATGATTTGAATCTGTGGGTACTTAGCTTCGGAGTGTGCGTGTTTCACAGGGTAGAGCGATTATTGAATTTCAGGAGGCACACAAATATGATCAACTGATCAATCAAAATAGGTATTTTGGTTGAGAACAGATTTAACGTGCTCTATGCATATCTCCAGAAATTCAATAATCGCTCTATCACCTGTGAAACACGCACACTCCAAAGCTTGGTAGAAATTCAAATCATGAACGCAAGCCAATTGAATAATAAACCCCAGTGAAAGAATTTGCAGCGTTTTTTTTTTCGTAAAATTAAATACCTTGGAACCATGCCTCTGGATTTACGATCCAGTTACACATTTCTCTAATACTTCGTTAGTATAGCCTTTTCAACAGAAAACAATTTAAAAAATGTATTAAATATTAATGATTTTTTCATCAATCAATCAATCATCATTCATCAATTCATCAATTCAATGAAATTTTCCATTCTGAGTTTGAAAGCATTCTCACTTGAATTCGTGTCAGAAATTCAATTACGACGTTGTATTGATTAGAAGATTGAAGGTAGCTTGAGTTTGTTTGGAAGTTGACTGAAGCTCGACTCAATCAACCTCAAGTACACATTTGATGAAGGACCTTGAATGTGCCATAGTGTTTCACAGGCCATTGGTAAGATTGAAACCCTTATAAGTATCGTTTTTTGAGGATAGAACTCAACTAAAACTTCTTTAGTAATACATACTTACATATTGGTAAGTAATGGATACGTTAAAATTACGTCCCTGTGTCCATTATTTTAATGATCATACTTATAAATATAATTATAAACACTCACAATATTTTCAAAAACTAAACCGAATTCTTCAATGAACAAAAAAGCTCGAATATCGTCAGAGAATTCTAGTAGGTATGAACAGCGCTTAAATGGGCTATCTATTATCACATCCGTCCCCCTTCCTGATACCAAATTCAAAATTTTTGTGGTTTATTGCACGAGAGAGGTTCGTTAAACAGAAATTGGCATAACTAAAAATATGTTAGTATCGTGTGAGGATTGAATCAGCCGATACAATTGCAATCAAAATTCAGTTTTCAGTATCCTTTTGAACTCTAGTTTTTAAAGACATATGTTGTATATTTGCGGATAAGTGAAGCGTAGGTAGGTGATTCATTGTATCTTGCTAAATTTCGGTTGTTCTATTTCGTGGATTTCGAAGCCGATCATTGCAAAATTGTTGGAATTTTGATATCGGTTTTTGTTTCGAACAAAGGGACTAATAAAGGTTGGTGTTCACGGAGTTATATTAGTCAAAGCCATGCAACTGTCTTTAGGAGGTTTAGAAGTCAACTACAAGATATGGAGAAGAACAACTGAAGAACCCTTGTGGCTAATTTAGTTTTTAATCGATCTACCGGTCTGAAATATGAAGGAGCCATTCTTATTGCCGCTAAAATGTAATTACAAGTTCGATTATGAAGATATCGCAAAATAAACCCGTTTCATGAAGAGTAGAGCGATGTGGCATGGAACCACAGTACCGTGGGATGATCTTTTGATTGAGTGAGAAAAATGTATACTAACTTGAAATGGTTATTGTTTGTAATCTTCGTTGATCTATTACTTCAATACGGGTTCGACTATTTGGACAGCCCGATCACCATGCCTACTCCTCTATCGCCGGTAATTAGATACCATAACGCGTGGAATGTCGTATACTTCACAGTCGCAGCAATCAATGTGCGCGTCATTGTTGAATCAGTGTTGTCTCTCCAATGATTCACAGCGAACTTCTCCCTGCTAACGGTTTAATCGGAACTCGCGATATTCAAACATCAAGTGAAATCTATAAAATTTTAGGATGATGACAACTGGGAACAACATGTTGAAAATATGGTAATTAAACACAACCAAATTACCATGTAAGTACCCAACTATAACCCCGAGTAGGCCTACTGCCTAGGGTAATCAATACACGGTTGACAAGTTAGGGATTTTATCCCTAGATATTTTATCCCTATTTAGGGTTTTTAGGGGGAAGAAATGTTTAGTTTTTTGTTAGGGTTATTTTTTTCCTTGCCAGCTGGACTTTAGGGATTTTATCCGATCTTTTGGTTTTCTTATCACTTTTCCATCAACATGCAGGCACGAGGAGCGGAGTTTGGATGATGTATCACAGATCATAAACGTCATGTATATTAATACAGATCGTAAACGGGGACAGGTTGTACAAGCGAGCTGGGGCGTCAGTTCTCTAGCTGTTTACTTTCAGAGGAAGTACTGATTGCCCCGGTTCGAGTCCGGCGGGCTCCAATGATTAGGGCCAAAATCCTATCAAGTGTTGAATACCTGTCCTGACGTTAGACAGTTCATCTCTGATCTCGATATCACGTGAATCCAAAACGCTCCCAACCCCGGGGCGTGAGGCAATGGGAAGCCACGAGCGAAATTGTCAGACCTAGTTCCGATCCTCCCTGGAGGACGGCTGGCGACGTCCGCGACACCTCCGGGCAGTCGGACGAAAATCCAAGGTGAAATTCCTCGTTTACTTCACTTAAATTTACAGATCGTAAACGGGATATTCTGACGCAGAAGTGATAAACCTCATTCGCTACGCTTTTATTCGATTTTTGAAATCCCTGTATGTTGGAATGGAAACCAACAACTTTTTAGGTTTCAATTTGATCAATACTGAATCGCAATTTGTTTCATCACTGGAAAGAGAACTTGATGGTAAATTAAAAACCAATCACATCACTAAGATGAACTTTTTGTTGAAATTCAGTTGTAAAATTGATCTTTGAAAGAACTTCATAGAAATATATTGAGTTTCTGTCCATGGAGTGTATAGTTTTAGGCATCCGTGATCCCATGAATCGGTATTGATTAATGCGACAGTCCGTATTCACGATTCGGCCATAACGCCGTCAAGACCCAAAGCGTTTCAGAACTCCCCGGCAGGCATCTCTTTGCCTTTCTGAATAAATGATTTCCTTAGAGGTTAGTCATTTGCTGGGAAACCCGCAAAGCCAATAGCAAATGAAATATTTAATCGGGCGGAAACCGTCATTTGAGCCTCTCAAGCTAATGGCTAATCTCCATATCTGAACACAGGAGGGACTTCAATAACAAAGTGGATCCCCTCGCCGCAAACCTGAGGGGGATAGGGAGTTGTCGGTACATGTAGACGTCTGAGCGAGCGGAAAGTGTACTCAACATGATTGTGCTTCCAGGTAAATAGTTGAAGCCCGATTAAGAATGCAATCGTGTTGGGGAAGATTGATTGGTGAGTAGTTCGAGGTGTTTTTCAACGGATTTTTATCACTGGTAGCGAACCTCCCACATTCCGCGAAACAAAGGCAAAGACTATTGGTTTTTAATTTTAAATTATGGACCATAGTAGCGATATTTCAACCTCCCCCTCCCCTCCCAAAAGTTGTTAGTTTACTTTCCAAGAAAAGAAGAAATCAAAAACCGAATAAAAATCTACCTGTCCGTCATCCGAACCTACTCTCGAAACTAATGGACCAACGTTTACCGGATTTTGCACAAAAATCCTACATCAACCCGGGATCAATAGGCAACAATAAGGGATATTCTTATTAGGTGTCGTTTTTTGGTTTGATTGAGATAGTTTTGTAAATCGAATGAGGTTTAGGTTATGCAAATAAAGGAGCCTTTGATGATCACCTTGGTCGAGCCCAGTGATGAGTTTGGATACTTTTGGCTCTCAGAAACCTCGAATTCGGCCTGCATACGATCGACGAGGTCAGTGTAAGGTGTGGTAGACAACAATGAGCAGAAAATCCGACATTAGCTCCGATGACGCCGCTTTCGAGTGAGGCAAGGATGTAATTGTACTGCGCTAGCTCGTTCGTGACTGAAGGGTTGGGAAACTGTGAGTCTAACTGCATGCGACAATTTTTTACATTTTTACACCAAAAAGGTGGAATTTTAATGGAAATTCGAGCTTTTCTCTTTAAATGTCGGCCGAGTAAGAAGCGCCTGTCTTTGGGGGTTTGCTATATGGTCG
>JAVIWC010001621.1:0-10361 GCA_031894815.1 Creontiades dilutus
TCGTGAGGGTAACATTTCGGTTTGAGCCCCAGCTGTTTCGCTTTTTCTTCGGTCATGATGAGGCAAGCCGAGGCACCGTCCGTCTGAAAATCATAAATTCAGCGTCATGTAAAATGTAATTGCATCGATTTTGATTAAATTTGCTTATACTCTCGAGCTTAGTCTCTCGAGTTGTTGCCCCCTCTCCTAAAATCGTCCAAACGTTAGTAAACACAAAAAATTTTTTTTTGAATCTTCATAAGTTTTTCTAAGGATCTTAAATATCATATTTGCGCACCCAGCGCAACTGCTCAATCTTGCACAACTGACACTAACTTTTTTATTTTAAATGGGAACCTCAATTTTTTATTGCAGATTCGGATTCTACTCAACATTTCATGAAAATGTGACCCCTCAATCAATTTTTTTGATTGCCCGCAACCGGTTCAAATTTAGTCCAAATTTAGGTCATTATTCCGCAAAAATTGAGCCGAATCAAGAAACGGATAGCACCACGTGAATCAGCGTTAAAAAACAATGACAATTCATGTGCCACACTTTAGAGTTCACCATCATCCACTATTTGACAATTTTGGGGTTGCGCAACTTTGCGTGCTCGCTGAACCGGTTGCGCGCAATCAACAAAATTGATTGAGGGGTCACATTTTCATGAAATTTTGAGTAGAATCCGAATCTGCAATAAAAAATTGGGGTTCCCATTTAAAATAAGAAAGTTAGTGTCAGTTGCGCGGGGTGCGCAAATATGATATTTGAGATCCTTGGAAAAACTTATGAAGATTCAAAAAAATTTTTTTTGTTTACTCCCGTTTGGACGATTTTAGGAGGGGGGGGAACAACTCGTGAGACACCCTGTATACTGCGATTTTTTCTCGTATACACATCGATCAAATGCATCGTTTACTTTCACAACAGAGTGGAATTTTATGATTACCAGATAAGTTGTGTTATGAATCCCTCATCGGTAGTAAAGACTCTTTAACAGAAAACTGTTAGCAGAAACCCAACAAGTCTTTTTATGGTTGCAGCATCCTGAAAGATGACAAGTGTGATGGATATTGTTAGATCCGGTGGGGTAATGGCTCAAACTTCACAGTAAAGATAGAATAGAAGATAAATGGAAAGTCAACTACCAATTACCAGGATTCTGCGATGCGCTTGTCGAAGGACCACTCCCTGGGTTGTGAGGGAGAGACTGACCCATAAGTCCGAGATCCGAAGGTGTAGAGCAGTGCACCTACCTACCTAACGAGTGGCCACCCGAAGTATAGGTTAAAGATAGATAGGTGAATATAGTTAAAGAGATGAAAAGATAAAGCAAGCGGGTATCTCCACAAGTAAACGTTCCCGTTGGGAGAAAACATCGATGTAATAGAGGTGTGGCGATTGAAGTCACGGTAGACAAAGAGAAAAGGGATACTTATGTGCGGGACGCTCCAGGACACCGGTGATCAACACGTGGCGTCGTGTTCAATCGTTGGGGGCGCGGGTGGGTGGCAGCCGTTTATTCCTAAGAACAAAAACGCCGGCTTGACACGAATCGTCTCCGACAGCAGGATCCTCGATGAGTACGAAGCCGCGGCAGCGAGATATCACCTTATGAAGGCCTAGAAAACCTCAGGGGAATATCCAAACCTGGGTCCTAATAATAATCGAGTGAAAGGGGTAGGTAGATTTAGCGAAGGTAGAGAGCTCGAACGTAGCGAAAAACATAATGGCGATTCGCCGATTGTGAAGCCGCGATCTCCCCAAGGGAACAGCTGATGAGTCGGAGTCGCGTAATCGCTGGAGCGAAAGCGTTAATGAAGCACATATCCCTAACCCATTCCACAAAACTCGCGAAATAATTGTTAGAAAACGCGCACCATAAATACATAATTTGATAAATAGGTTGAAAATTCAACAATACAATAAATACAACGAATAGCAAAGAGATACATTAGAACAAAAATAAATAATTATGGGTTGCAAATACCATGGATGCTAATAACATGGAACAATGGAGAAAAAAAGAGACATTAAGGAGTCGAAAATAAAGTGTGGCGTGAACAGATATGGTTAGTTGGCCGCTTCCCGATTTTAGAATCTGTCGCCTTGGGACACGAGTCGGACGCCTGCAAGCGTCTGAATCAACTTTTGAGCGCGGCGGAGCATTACTTGATGCATCCACCTGCTCGGAAGGGGCAACTAGACCATTCCATCACCCTCACATGGTAGCAGAGCGTGGTTACGTCCACTGGCCCTTTTATTGTTAATTGCCCTAATTACCCTGCTACCCCTATTTACTCGCATCCCCCCCCCCCCCCATTGTTGCTGTATGCACTTTAATATGATCAATTAAAATTGACATACCCCTGTCCAACTCACTGCGAGCCCCCCCCCCCCCGAATGAGAATCTCTATCAAGTTGGGTTACATGAGCGGCCCCACTCAATGTGGGAGCGCTTGTACCAGCGGCCCCGATCGGTCTAGGCGTATATGCAGGAGTGGCCCCACGGAAATATGGGAAATGAAACCAATAGCACCAACTCGAAACTTTGTTCATGCGTATAATTTATTGCTCTCAAATGAACACTGTCAAAACATGCAAATAGACAATCACAGTCACATGACTCTCGACCCGAGTAGGTACCTATTCGATCAGTTGTTCGATCTGGGCTGGTACTTATAAGAAACGATTTGGACATACTTGGCTAGGATAACCGTTTACTAACATCATATCTGGATTTCCACGCGAACTTTTCGTTAACAAGGCTACTTTGGGTTCCATCTTCGCTCGGATTCCTTCCGATCACTGGATTCAACTGGCCTGTGGGCCTTTGCTCGAACGGGGCCGCTCCTACCATTTCTAATCTGTGCCCTTAGACCAGGCGGGGCTGCTCGTACATGCCTATGGCTCCAAAACATCGCCTTCCCTCCCTACGGGGCCGCTCGTACAAGTACCCATTCATGCCCCCTATTCCCCCCCGGCTTTTCTCAGAGCCCAGGGAGTGTGATGGATATGGTTAGTTGGCCCTTCCCGATTTTAGAATCTGTCGCCTTGGGAGATGAGTCAGACGCCTGCAAGCCTGTGAATCATCTTCTGAGCGTGGCGGAGCATTACTTGATGCATCCACTTGCTCGGAAGGGGCAACTATACCATTCCATCACCCTCACATGGTAGCAGAGCGTGGTTACGTCCACTGGCCCTTTTATTGTTAACTGTCCTGATCATCCTGCTGCCCCTAATCACTCGCATCCCCCCCCCCCCCCATTGTTGCTGTATGCACTTTAATATGATCAATTAAAATTGACATACCCCTGTCCAACTCACTGCGAGCCCCCCCCCCCCCCCCCCCCCCGAATGAGAATCTCTATTCAATTCATGCCCCCTATTTCCCCCCCGGCTTTTCTCAGAGCCCAGGGAGTGTGATGGATATGGTTAGTTGGCCCCTTCCCGATTTTAGAATCTGCCGCTTTGGGAGATGAGTCGGACGCCTGCAAGCGTCTGGTTCATCCTGTGAGCGTGGCGGAGCTTTACTTGATGCATCCACCTGCTTGGAAAGGGCAACTATACCATCCCATCAGGAGTATCTAAAATACGGGTCGGAATCGACGCTCCTCGTGCTCCCTAGCGACACTGCTGTGAAGCTCCTCTCGCTCGCGCGAGTTTCAAAAGTCTGTCGTACAGATTTTTATCCGTTCTTTCATCACCCTAGTTGAATAAAAACAACGTTGCCGTATGTTGCCTTGAGCACTTATCGAAATGAGACTGGCGAGTTTTTAAAACTTGTGGCAAGAAGGACATTTTCATCGAGTTTTATGGGACCAAAAAAAAAGGTAACGATGAGAATGTTGCGCAAAAAAGGTAACTATTTTTTCAGGTACTCCATACCCCAATGATTCACAATCTCCTTACCAATTTTTTAGACTATTCACCCATTTGAGATCAACATGCAGAATGTTTTATTCATCATAATTTCTAATAATAAGCCTTTGTGGTCAGATTGGAAAAAATGTTTGTAACCCCCTCTACTCAAAATGTGTCACTTTACGTTTCAAGATGCTTGGATTCCAAATCTGCAATGCCCCGCTGAAAAAAAATTCTGAAATTTTACAAAAGGGCTCCCTTAGAGGTCCACTTGGTCCTGAAATACCAATACAATTTTCTTGTGGGCCCATGGCAGTAGGAAGCACTCTTGTAATGATCAATCATCGACTTACGGTCAACACATTCAAAGGTTTCACACAGACTGCAAACATTGAGCCGTTTGGTGGCATTTTTCGTCTTATTCTTAAGGTGAGCCTTCATATGTCTGGGAAGATTGTATTTGTACCTAGTTTGAAAGTTGCAGTAGTAGCAAAAATAATCCAAAGGAGGACGCTTATTTTGCCGGTGGTAGCTATACCGGTGATGTCGTAGGTCGTCCGAATGTGAGAAACTTCTACCGCACTCATAGCAAGTCAACATCGCCAACACTGTTTAACCACAGCTATAAATAAACCACAGCTAAATCTTACAGGGGATAGAAATGAGTAATGTAAAAAACTACGTATGAGGAAAACAACCGACGAAAAGTGAAAAAGTAAAAAGTAGAGAAGTTGTCACAACAAAGGAGAGAACCGAGTTTTCAGGAGATTCCCCGGCGAAGAGGGGATTACGGTTTTGAGAGCATTCTAGCAGGATTTCATCCAACCATCAATCTTCTTTCCGCTCTCTTTGGAGCTTGAATTTGAATGGAGAAAGAGAAAATGACTCGGAGCACTAGGAGGACATTGTCACACAGATTTTTGTAGCAAATTAATTTAGAAAAACTATTCACAAGGAATTGGAAACCAAACATCAATTCGGGTTAATAGTTCACAAATCTGAATGTAAATAACTATCACTTGACAACGAGGAAGGCGGGAGGACGAAATCCCGCTTAAGTGCATTCGGAACTGTCAGCGTCCTCTACCCCTGAGAATCTGAAGTTTTGAAATGATGAGGATGACAGCAAGATAGGAGGATGAGAGTTTCGCCTTGTGTGCCGCTAGGGAGCACGCGGAGCGTCGATTCCGACCCGTACTTTAGATGCTCCTCATTCCATCACCCTCACACAAGTGATTGGAATATTTCCAGATTTAATGATGGGGGTCCCGTGAAATCCGCTACGCTCATACTTGATGACTGAGCGGAAAGATGTGAAGAGGGCTAGCGTGTCAGGAATGAGCGTATCGCAATCAATCCCTTGTATAGTTGACCATTAAGCTAGAAACACACTGCCCTCACGTCACGTGCTCTCACGTGATGTGATGTTCAAGTCTCACCTCACGTGATATCATGTGTATGAACAGACTGACCGACGACGTGATCACGACGAACCATCAGTTTTATGTTGACGGGCTCGGAAACGTGCACTTGTGATTCTTTAAGTTCTAGACGAGGCAAAAGATGGCTTCCTCCAGTAGTGATTCGGAATGGGAACAAGAGTTATCACACTATATAAAAACCGTCTTATCAGAGTATATCGACGTTTCAGGGGGTGGTAACGCTGGGCGGGTGGAATTCTCGCCCCCGTCACCCAGTGCAACCGAACTGATCCCCCCGCCCCCCGCCCCTGCCAGTGAAGGAAGGAGGGCCCCAGCGGGGGAAGCGTCTCCCAGGGCAAGCGACGTGGTCCTCTCCTCGGGGATTTGGGATATACGATTTTTGTCTTTTAATATTGTTATTATCCTACCTCATTGTGTTGTTTAGTACTCTACCTCCTGTACACACGGGACTTACCCCAACAAGAAGGCACAACTGTTGCCACCTTTGCAGATGATACGGCTATCCTCTCTGTTGGAGATGATATAGAAGCTTCAACACGCAAACTACAGACGTCTACTACTGAGGTTTGTAAATGGACCAAGATGTGGAGAATGAAGCTGAACGAATCAAAATCAGCCCACATCAACTTCACTAACCGAAAAGTCCCAATCTTGGATGTTGAGATCAATTCGAATAAAATACCGCATACTGAAGCAGTTAAGTACTTGGGTTTGACACTTGACTCCAAATTAAACTGGAATAAACACATAGAAGAGAAGAAAGAAGAACTTAAAATCAAGTACAGAAGGAGCCAGTATTGGCTAATGGGAAGGAATTCCCATCTCTCTCTCCACAACAAACTGCTTATATATAAGCAGATCCTTCGCCCTATTTGAACCTATGGGATACAGATCCTGGGGCTGTGCCAAGAAATCAAATATTAAGAAAATCCAAACCTTTCAGAATAAAAATACTGAGAAGTATAGTTGGAGCCCCTTGGTACATGCGAAACGATGATATTCATCGAGATTTGAGGATGGAGACAGTCTATGAAATTATTGCAAAATACGCAAGGAAGCATGAACATCGCCTCCACAAGCACGTGAACCCGGAGATGCTCTACGTTTTGGACAACGAAGGTGAAATCCGACGTCTCAAGCGAAACAAACCACTGGATTTAGTTGTGCTGCGTGAAAAGAAGTGCAATCGAACTCAGTGCTAATTAATTGAGCTATATAATAAAGGGCTAGATTTTGCTGTAAACCTACCCTCTTGGAGTGTACCTTTATTGATATGTAAAATTGCTAGATGAAATGTATTTGATTTTTCAGTCGCAATTAATAAATCACGAAAAAAAAAAGTGTTATTCACCTATTTCTTTTAACCTGCGTAGCAGGGCCATTAAACTAGTTTGAAATAGTGGCGAGTTCAATCGTAATCGGTAGTTCAAACTGGGCGATTCCCGATAATCTTTATGTTTTGGGTCGTATAAGAAGACATAACCCCTCACTTTTTCAATAATAAGTTCTTCAGCCATTTTGATCAACTCAGGCAGAAACACAGACAGAGGATATGAATAAACACGATGGACGTGGGGGAAGAAATCAAGGGTGGGAGATTCAAGGGGAGGAGATCAAGGGTGGGTGGGAGAAGCCGAACCGCATGGGCCGTCACGTCACAAAAAGTGCGGTTGTCCACACTTCGTATCACGTGATGTCACGTGACGTGACGTGAGCGTGACGTGACGTGAGCGTGACGTGCCTTCAGTGTAGCTCCACATGCATGATTCACGTACTTTTATATGGGAAAACTGAGAACCACACTTTCGTGGCGTGACGTGACTCCCCCTGATGTCACGTGAGAGCACGTGACGTGAGGGCAGTGTGTTTCTAGCTTTAGGTTTGCGTCTTGTTAGATTCAAGATTACTGTTAAGTTCATCGTTAATGTTTCTACTTACCAAAAAGGAAGCGTTAGCAGCAGTGACGGTTCCGTGGGGTTTGATAAAGGCGGGCTTCAGGCTGGCCAACTTTTCAAGAGGAGCGACTCGGATCCCGTTGTCTCTATCCACAACTTTGTCCGAACCGGGAACTATCAACAGAAAGGCAGAAGTCCAATTATTATAAAACGTAAAAACTTATAAAATATACGCGAGTAAGGCGAATTATTGCAAAACCCATTTGAGGAGCTTATTTTCAAAAAGGCACACATCCAAATCTGGGAGAAAACGCTATTTTCTCTATTTTCTATCTTCAAATAAGAGTTGAATCGGATCCCTCTATCATTTCCGAACAAAATAGAACACATCCACGTCAATTCCAGGGCTAAAGTTATGTGTTTGCATCAATAGGTAACAAATCTGTTCCCCTACATTTTGGTTAATTATTCAATAATAAACCATTGTAATCGCTCTGGAAAAAAAAAATTCTAACCCCCCCTGAAAATTTCATGGTTCACGTTTCAAAGGGTGTAGAATCCGAATCTGCAATAAACATTTTTCCGTCCGTCGTACGCACGATATCTCCGAAACGGCTGGAGCAAAAATCTGAAATTTTCAGGAAAAATCCATCTTGGCCCGACGACGCCCCAATTCTTGAGCCAGCTCTCTCACTCAATTTAAAGTGCCCTTTAAGGGCTGTCAAAATTTTGTAAAATCCCTAAAAACCTCAAAACAAGTCGAAGCGGCCTAAATTTTTCTATATTTGAAGAACATACCATGAGGAATCGAATGAGCCCTTTCCCACGTCCGTAGGTCAAACCATTCCCGATGTATGGCCCCATTTATGGTGACAACATTTGCGTTTTTTGGTTTATTATTGTTTGTTTGTAAACTAGTGATGCCGATAGCGTCGAGTTGTAGTGAATGTGGATACTGGAGTGATAGCCGATGTGGATACTTGTAGTTTATAGGCGATACACGGGTTGAAGCATTCTGACATGTATGAAACGCTGACAATATATAGGTAAATATTATTACTGGGGATTATTATTAAATATTATTACTGGGGTAAATAAGTAGTCTTTCACTCGGGTTTATTATTCAATTGGCGTTCATGATTTGAATCTGAACTAAGCTTTGGAGTGTGCGTGTTTCACAGGTGATAGAGCGATTATTGAATTTCAGGAGGCACACAAATATGATCAACTGATCAATCCAAATAGGTATTTTGGTTGAGAACAGATTCACGTGCTCCATGTATATCTCCTGAAATTCAATAATCGCCCTATCCTGTGAAATATCACAGTAATAATATTTACCTATATATTATCAGCGTTTCATACATGTCAGAATGCTTCAACCCGTGTATTGGCTATAAACTACAAGTATCCACATCGGATATCACTCCAGTATCCACATTCACTACAACTCGACGCTATCGGCATCACTAGGTTACAAACAAACAATAATAAACCGAAAAACGCAAATGTTGTCACCATAAATCGGGCCATACATCGGGAATGGTTTGACCTACGAACCTGGGGATGGGCTCATTCGATTCCTCGTGGAAAGTTCTTCAAAAAGAGTCCAAATTTAGGCCGCTTGCCTATTTTTGAGGTTTTCAGGGATTTTACAAAACTTTGACAACCCTTAAAGGGCACTTTAAATTAAGTGAGAGAGCTGGCTCAAGAATTGGGGCGTCGTCGGACCAAGATGGATTTTTCCTGAAAATTTCAGATCTTTTGCTCCAGCCATTTGGGAGGATTCGTGCGTACGGCGTACGACGTTCGGCGGACGGACGGAAAATTTATATTGCAGATTCGGATTCTACACTCCTTGAAACGTAAACCATGAAATTTTCAGGGGGGGTTAGATTTTTTTGTTTCAAGAGCGATTACAATGGTTTATTATCGAATAATAAACCAAAACTGGGTGGTTTTTAAGTAACTCTCACCAGATAGCGCTCAGGCCATTCCATGACAAGCTCACTCTAGATGCTCCTTACAGAAAGACGTCCCTAAAAACGGATCCTAATATGATCTTACTTTTGAACGGGGCGATGTCGGTGAGGTAGCCCTTGTTGGTCGCTTCCTGAGCCAACGTGTGGCTCCTATGCGCAAACTTGTCCTGTTCTTCGCGCGTCACTTTGAATGCCGCTGCCAACCTGTCAGCGCTGTGTCCCATCGTCTCTCCAGATGAGAATTCCGCCACTGCCGGCAACTATAGACAAAATAAAATCACCATTTCATTAATAACATAGAGATGTTAGGGTAAATTTTCTGACAGAATTGGTAGAACTGATTAGGGGAAGGTGTTGTACCTTGGGACAGTTGTACCTTGGGACAAAGAGCATAGCTCTGCCATCTGTTGGTGAAACACTAAACTAACCTGATGTAGTTGTTCCTCTAGCCAAAAAGTGCTAGTGTAGAATGACTGGACACTTTGGACTGTGATTTATGGGAGCTACACAATAAAAAGTGAAACACTCATAGGTAAGTAAATTTTTTGTTGTTTCATTGTTTTTTTTTATATTTTGTCCTAATTAATTATTGTCAAAAAGTAAGACAGTATACTAAAGCTTAAATTGTACTCTATTTAATGGTGCAGTTGGTTAACCTGTAGTGTTAACCTCAAACACTTTTAAAGGTCATGTTTTCATTTGTTGCAGTGTGTTGTACCTTGGGACTAATTTGAGGTTGTACCTTGGGACTTTGTATATGAGATCCAGTATTTGGTTAAGACAGGAACAAACACGTTCATCTCAAGAAATGAGACCATATATGAAATAGGAGAAGAAGAGATCATTTGTAAACTGCCTCCGCCCACAGCTGCAGGATCTTCAGCGCGTCAACAGAACTCACTTAAATTCCCTGTGAACTTTAATGGTTACGACATGCCATTGGACTAATCTAGTAGATTTATTTGTATTAATCTGACATATAAAGTTTGCTGTAATGGTTTTGTATTTTTATATGTAATTATAAGATTTATGTGTTAAAATTTGTTTGTTTTTCATCTGGTCCCAAGGTACAACACCCTATGTCCCAAGGTACAACAGTATGTTGTACCTTGGGACACCCTGCAAGGGTTAACAAAATAATTTATTACTCTCTTGATAAGTAATATTTTTTAAGTTTTAAAGTGTTAGTAGATCCC
>JAVIWC010001622.1:0-10433 GCA_031894815.1 Creontiades dilutus
GAGACCTTGTTGTAGACACAGACGAAAATGTTGAAGAATTCTTGACTTCGTCTTTTGTGGACAACTTGTGTACAATTTGCCAAGCCGATAATAATTCGCCGAAGTGGAATTGCGAGCACTGCAATCATAGCAGCCACTATATGTGTTACATGGGACGACCTGATCACGGACTATGTGATGTATGCAAGGCTATTTTATAATTTTGTAAAGAAAGAAAAGCTAAATATTAGTGTGGGTTCAAAAAAGTTCTATATACAAGACTGTAGTTTACTTATTTCTAAGTCATCGTTCATTTTAACTATAGTTTATTGACTGTTTTCATGGTTTTTATTGTTATAAATACATTTAACCTTCTAACTTTGAAAATAACGGGTTGAATGACGGTTGAGAGGGGAATATAATTCAGTTATCAGGGTTGGGCGTCATTACAAATTAATAACATTCACGGCTGTTTTTCCTTTAAAAATCGTTTTATATAAGGGAAATGCTCAGATATCGAAAATTGAATAAATTCTGGAGCCGTTCGTCCAAGAAAAACATTTTTATGACGTTCTGTCCCTTAACTATATGGTTCCAAAGTTAAGTTCACGGTATTATCCCTCGTTCACCCACGTACTTCTTTAAGCATTTCTGTTCAAACCAGGGATTCGAACTCAGTTAGAACTCCTGTTTTTTTATTTTTAGGTTCCCAATACTAAGTAGCCTGAAAACACGTACCCACAATTCCTCATGTTTTCCCCCGATTACCAGGTACTTACCACATACGGACTAAGTCACTCGCGACGAAGTTGTGGAAACCCATTTCAAATAAAAACGGAGTAAGATAGAACGTTGTCTATATTTCCACGAAAGTAAAGAGTTACACTGTTAACACTGTTAACACTGTTAACACTGTTAACACTGTTAACAGCGTAACTCTTTACTTTCGTGGAAATATAGACAACGTTCTATAGCTTTTCCAAGTCGAAAGAATTTTTCCAATTTGAGAATTTTCATTTTCCAAATCAAGTTGAGAATTTTCCAATCTAGGAAACTTTCACTACTAAAAAGAAAGAGAGTTTTCCAAACCGAATTGACAATTTTTTTAAGGCAATCCAACACTTTTATTGAAAACCAAATTAGTGAAGCAAAATAAAAGAATAGCACTTTATGAACAAATTAACATTGAAATCAGAATGTCAAAATGAACGAATTTTTGTTTTTGTTGACTTCAATAGACCAGCCAAACGCAGAGTAGCCTCGATTTTTTCTGTTCTTAACAAGACCGTAATTTTTATGAAGTATTCTTCGTTCATTTTGTCTTTTTGATTTCAATGTTAATTAGTTCATGAAGTGCTATTCTTTCATTCTGCTTCACTAATTTTGTTTTCAATAGAAGTCTTGAATTGCCTTAAAAAATTGTCAATTCGGTTTGGAAAACTCCTCTTCCTTTTTAGTAGTGAAAGTTTCTTAGATTGGAAAATTCTCAAAATTGATTTGGAAAATTCTCAAATTGGTTTGGAAAATTCTCGAATTGGTTTGGAAAAATCTCATATTGGTTTGGAAAATTCTCAATTCGACTTGGAAAATTCTCAATTCGACTTGGAAAAGCTATATTTTTAGTATGCACTATGCTCAGTAGTTATTCCCCCTCCCCCTGTATCCTAAACCAAAAAATAGACGAGAAAGAAAAGACTCACTCAAAAGCAGTTTTATTTGCTATGTATTGTTCCTAATTCATTTATATTGTGAGAAAGTTGTTAGTTCTTAGGGTTCAATCGTTTTGTTCTTCTAATTTCCACCGATTTCGGTGCAAATGAAAATATTTCTTTGGCGAATGATACAGGAATTTTGGAGGAAAACGTGAAAATATTTAATGTTAAACATCTTTGTGTGGGAACCATTTCGCATTCCAGTTGTTATGGGTTAGCAGAACACAATAAATTAATTAGGTGCTTTCTCTATCTAAGTACATACATTAGTTTTGAATAGATGTGTTGTAGAAATAGCGAAATCAGCCATACTTTGAAGTTAGGGCTCATGCACTAAACTCTGCGAAGAAAAAACTTTGTGTGAGTGTATATGTTATTAATGTTTATCTATAATACAGATGTATCTAGATTATATTATAAATGTACGAGTATGTCATTCAGCAGATCTCTGGTTGTTTTCTTCATATTCCATTCCCTTCGGGTTCATTAAAAGCAGAAAATGCTAATGACGGCTTGGAAGCACTAGGCTTGAATTCACTAAATCTTCTTTATCAACTATTAAAACTCCAAGGGGTTTTGACCCCCAGTGCGGTGCTTGGAAGCCCACCATTAGTCCCCTGGGTGGAGTCCAGCTCTGCATTTAAAGTCGGTATTTAAATCTGGGTAGAGTTAAAGGCAAGGGAGGGGCACGGTGAGGTACACCAAGCCCATTTCCTGAATATTAACCAGAAAACCTACGTTGGCCAAGATTGCTGAGAAAGGGCGGAAGGTAGAATTTTAAATGCCACGAACTCCCTTTGATTCATTTGAAGAAGTAAATTTTGTTTCTTCGAGGAATTAAATATTAAAATAGGTATAAATTAAATTGAAACACAGACTTTTGAACGTTCCCAAGGATTTTTGTTATATTTCTCTATTCCCATCACTATAATTTATTTGATTCATATTCTTGTCGCGTTTTAACAAGAGGTACGTTGCTTTATTCAGGTTCTCGAATTCGAGTATCATCGCAACCGTAAATCTGAACTAACATTAGTAGGGCTGCATTAGAAGGTTCCTGAATTGGTGTCAGAATATTGACACCGTTACGTGTTTACAAGAGAGAAATCTGAACGAAGTTGCATTAACGGTTTTGGGTTATTATTAAAAATAAACCATTGTAATCGCTCTTGAAAAAAAAAAAAAAAATCTAACCCCCCTGAAAATTTCATGGTTTACGTTTCAAAGGGTGTAGAATCCAAATCTGCTATATAAATTTTTCCGTCCGTCCGCCGTACGCACTATTTCTCGCAAACGGCTTGTGCAAAAAATCTGAAATTTTCAGGAAAAATCCATGTTGGTACGACAACGTCCCAATTTTTAGCCAGCTCTCTCACTTAATTTAAAGTGCCCTTTAGGGTTGTCAAAGTTTTGTAAAATCCCTAAAAACCTCAAAAAAGTCAAGGCGGCCTAAATTTGGATTTGTTTTTCAAGAACCTTCCATGAGGAATCGAATGACCCATTCCCCAGAACCGTAGCTCAAACCATTAACGATTTATGGCCCGATTTAAGGTGCCAACATTTGCATCCACATTCACTACATCACTAGGTTATTGCAATCAAAACAAACATAACAGTGGTTTTTTGTTTTGATCGCAGTAACCTAGTGGTGTAGTGAATGTGGAAACTGGAGTGAACTCCTAAAAGGGTTTATGGCCGATACACGGGTTGAAGCATTCTTGATATGCATGCTCCGTCTTATGAAATTTAAAATTTTCAAATAGAAAATTTTTCCATTGTAATCGCTCTTGAGAAAAACCGCTGCAAATTCTTTCCCTGGGGTTCATCATTCAATGATTCATGATTTAAATGTCTACTAAGAATTAGAGTGGGCGTGTTTCACAGGTGATAGAGCGATTATTGAATTTCAGGAGATATGCATAGAGCACGTAAATCTGTTCTCCACCAAAATACCTATTTGGATTGAACAGTTGATCATATTTGTTTGCCTCCTGAAATTCACGCACACTGAAACACGCACACTCTAAAGAAATTCAAATCATGAATCATTGAATAATAAACCCCAATGAAAGAATTCGCAGCGTTTTGAATAAAAACGAATGCAGTTGCAACTAATAGAATGCAGAGTAGCAACTTTTCCTAAAAGTAGGAGTAACTTGACCATCGTAACTTGTCTAGCGTCTTCCAAATGATTTGTACCAAAGGCTGCGTACTACAAACATACTTACTCCGGAATTCACTTCACTTAACAAAAGATACTCCGACACGAAGAAACACCACAAAAAATAATGAACTGATGTATGATGGAATAAGATTACGTTGATTGGAAGTTGTGGTTTCCTTTAGTAAATATCATCTGTACTTTGTCCCACTTATCATTTGTATACCTACTTAATCGAAATATCGATATTCTTCCGTCGATATACCTATCTATATTTCTGGGCGATATTTTCTATTCCGATATATCGTTATATCGACGTTATATGTACACTATCGGATCCGATGTTTTTCAGCCGTAAATCATCATATCAACCGTATCCTACATCTTTGGCTGCAGGACACAACAAACACAGCTCTAATTGCTCTAAAATTTTGAATCATTGAAGGTGTAAAAACGCTGCGAATTCTTTCACTGGGGTTTATTATTCAATTGGCTTGCGTTCATGATTTGAATTTCTACTAAGTTTTGGAGTGTGCGTGTTTCACTGGTGATAGAGCGATTATTGAATTTCAGGAGATATGCATAGACCACGTAAATCTGTTCTCAACCAAAATACCTATTTGGATTGTTCAATCGATCATATTTTTGTGCCTCCTGAAATTCAATACGCACTCTATCACCTGAGAAACACGCACACTCCAAAGCTTAGTATAAATACAAAACATGAACGCAAGCCAATTGAATAATAAACCCCAATGAAAGAATTTGTAGCGTTTCATGCGAATCAGAATGCTACAACCCGTGTATCGGCTACAAAGACTTTTAGGAGTTCACTCCAGTATCCACATTATTACATCACTACATCACTAGGTTACTGCTATGAAAACATAAACAATAATAAACCAAAAAACGCAAATGTTGGCACCATAAATCGGGCCGTATATTGGGAATGGTTTGAGCTACGAATCTGGGGAAGGGCTCATTCGATTCCTCATGGAAAGCTCTTCAAAAACAGTCCAAATTTTGGCTGCTTCGACGGGGCGTTGTCGGACCAATATTGATTTTTCCTGAAAATTTCAGATATTTCCCTCCAGCCGTTTGGGAGAAATCGTGCGTACGGTGTACGGCGGACGGACGGAAAAATGTTTATTGTAGATTTGTGTAGTAATGTGGATACTGGAGTAGACTACTAAAAGGCTTTGTAGCCGATACACGGGTTGAAGCATTCTGATAACCATAAAAAACGCTGCAAATTCTTTCACTGGGGTTTATTATTCACTTGGCTTGCATTCATGATTTAAATTTCTACTAAGAATTAGAGTGGGCGTGTTTCACAGGTGATAGAGCGATTATTGAATTTCAGGAGGCACACATATGTGATCAACTGATCAATCCAAATAGGTATTTTGGTTGAGAACAGATTTTCTTGCTCTATGCATATCTCCTGAAATTCAATAATCGCCCTATCCTGTGAAACACGCACACTCCAAAGCTTAGAAGAAATTCAAATCATGAACGCAAGCCAATTGATTAATAAACCCCAGTGAAAGAATTTGCAGCGTTTTTTTTTCTTTTTCAGAAATCTCGAGGTACTTTGTGATTTTATTCTCCATGGTCTAGTTAGGAATGACTCCTCTATGCCTACAAGTTAATCTACAAGTGCTCTACCACGGAGGAAACTTCAAAATTGAGTCGAAAATTCACAAAGCTGATGTGTTTGCGATATTATTATAGAACTGGAAACCCCTTCACGTACAATCCCAACTCCTAAAAATATTTCAACTCGTATCACTTGACTTATGACTGATACGTAAAAAACTACGATCAAATCCGTCATGAAGGAGATTGGATGTAAATGTCTTCGAGGGTATCGTTTCATGTGCTCACTAGAAAAAGAAACGTCCTCTGTAGTTTCCAGAATAAAGTTAGAGAAATTGGGGATTTTTGGTACAAAGAAATAAGGTCTAAGATTTAGGGTAGCATGAAGGGGAAAACATTAGGATATTTATGCACGGACACGTGGCGTCTAAGGCCGATGGTAAGGAGGGAGGATAAAATCACGACGAGGGCCGGAGAGTGAATAATTTTTTACCCGGTTGTAGTTTGAAAACAATTTCAGATGGTGGGATGCAAGTTTTGTTTCATAATTTTCTTCGTGTGAAAAATCATATACGAGTATGAAGACGAATTGTAAATGTAGCTGTACATCAATTTTGTGCATTTGAACTCCTTTCGGCCTTACGATCCTCAACTCTCTTATCCAAAGTTAGGAAATGGCTGAATAGAACGACCTCAATACGGAAATATGGTTTTATTCTATATTTCATACGCACAATTGTAGATAGAACCCAAGGTTATTTGGAACCGTAATCATGTACATTAAGATTGTTATTGCTTGTAGATGTACAGCAAAAATTTCATTGATAAATACCAATGAAAAAGTACTTACCCGCCTCCAGAACCATCTCTCCTATGCGACTTGAACAACGGAGATGCACACTTTTTCAAGGCGAAAGCCTCTGTAGTAGCGTTTTGCTTAACGTTGAATTCCAGACTTGAAACTATTCATTCGACCGGGAGAGCGAAGCAAGTTGGTAAATTATATTGGATAGGGACTGAACCTAAATAACTAATTCCATTACAAGTATATAGAGGTGCTTTTTTTATATTGACGTACATCTTGTTTTTCGTATGTTTTCTTAGTAGTTTTATGCTTATCCAAAATATTTTAAGAATCATTCCCAATTAGACGGAATGTGGTTTCCTACACAGTAGTTGTACCAAGTATTTGGTATTGTTATTTGATGATTGCTGCAATTTGGCAAGATCAATTCCGATAATTAAAACGAGGGCTATAAGTGGAAGTAAATTTATTGGGGCGGCACTAAAATATCACGTCACTAAGCTCCTTAAGGGTACAGTAATGGGAAGTGCATACGAGTTAGTGGATCGTCATTATCATGGTTTGGGATCATTTCATAACTTCGATTCAAAAATATTACCTACAATATAGATTCCCTTGAATCTCCTTCAACCTAAATCATTCCCGTGAAAACTTCCAGTCGAACTGGGAAGAAAACCATCATGCCTTCTGCTCGACATCAACCGTTCCTAAGGTATTCGAAAAACTCATCGTCAAACTCAAAGCCACTCTTTTACCTAGTTTAGTAGTTGTTAAATCATTCAACAACAAGGTACCTATTGGTTCTCAATACGTTTGATGGTAGTCAGATTTAGATAGAGCTCTAACCATGTAGCTTCCATGGATAAAATATAATAAACATTATTCGTAGAATTTATGCAGCCAACCCTAAACAAGTGTTTGTCCTTTGTTATTATATAAACGACAGCGTATTACACTGAAAGGATATTTTATGAAGAAACAATTAACCTTTGTATTGTAACTTAAACTTTGAGTTTTCTTTCTTCAAAACGATACCCTATTGGTTTATTGTTCAATAATAAACCATTGTAATCGCTCTTGAAAAAAAAAAATTCTAACCCCCTGAAAATTTCATGGTTTACGTTTCAAAGGGTGTAGAATCCGAATCTGCAATAGAAAATTTTTCCGTCCGTCCGCCGTACGCGCGATTTCTCCCAAACGGCTGAAGCAAAAAAGCTGGAATTTTCAGGAAAAATCCATGTTGGTCCGGCGACGCCCCAATTCTTGAGCCAGCTCTCTCACTCAATTTAAAGTGGCTTTTAAGGGTTGTCAAAGTTTTGTATAATCCCTAAAAACCTCAAAAAAAGTGAAGGCGGCCTAAATTTGTACTTTTTTGAAGAACACTCTACGAGGAATCGAATGAGTCCCTCCCC
This sequence comes from Creontiades dilutus, assembly GCA_031894815.1. Classification (NCBI taxonomy): domain Eukaryota; kingdom Metazoa; phylum Arthropoda; class Insecta; order Hemiptera; family Miridae; genus Creontiades; species Creontiades dilutus. The sequence continues at coordinate 7,669 of JAVIWC010001622.1, forward strand.
AGGTCCGTAGGTCAAATCATTCCCGATCTATGGGCCGATTTATGGTGCCAACATTCGCGTTATTTTGGTTTATTATTGTTTTTGTGTTGATATCAGTAACCTAGTGACGTAGTGATGTAGTGGATACTGGAGTGAACTCCTAAAAGGCTTTGTACCCGATACACGGGTTGAAGCATTCTGATAACGCATAAAAAACGCTGCAAATTATTTCACTGGGGTTTATTATTCAATTGGCTTGCGTTCATGATTTTAATTTCTACTAAGCTTTGGAGTGTGCGTGTTTCACACTCAGGAGATATGCATGGAGAACGTAAATCTGTTCTCAACCAAAATACCTATTTGGATTGTTCAGTTGATCGTGTTCGTGTGCCTCCTGAAATTCAATAATCACTCTATCACCTGTGAAACTCGCACACTCCAAAGCTTTTGCAGCGTTTTTTTAAAGCAGAATCAGAGATTCCTTTGAATTTAATTAAAATCGACTTGCCTCGTCATACTACTATTCGTCGTACGAGTGTAAGTTTTTTTACACTATCTATACTTCGCCAATTGAACTTAATAACTTTGGCTACGTGACTTACTTCTTATGAGACTATCATTCCTAACTTTTTATATAAGTAAGTCATGTAGCTAATGTTCGTGGGTTCAGTTATGTCATTAATTTATTACTTACCCCCAAAATTCTGCAATTGGCACATTTTTCCCACACGCGTAGCTGCACAAACTGTGCCAACATCATTTTTTCGAATGAGAATTGCCTATGAATTGTAGATTCAGCTTTCAACTTTCTGTTATTATGATTTGCCTCCTCAAATTTTTTTCAGACGAAATGGTGATGAGCGGAAAAATTAAATTCAACATAAACTATTCCCTGGAATCATAAAAATCCATAGAGAATTTGAGATTTCGCGAGGAATAAGAGTCACTGGATTGCTGTCAATTCCGTCAAACTAATTCACTGCCGTTTTTTGAAAAATTAACATCTTACTGTGGGTATCAAGATGTATTACTCCCGCATGTGTCAACTGTGGAGAGACCACGAAGCCTGAGCGGTGCCTGAAAGATAACCCCACGTACACATTACCTTCATTCATTACAATCAAGATTCACTTGATTAATTATAACAGTTGCCATCTACCAAGTTCATCAGAATTATTCACTATTCACAAGAAAAATGTCAAAAAATGGTGTGAAACGGTTAACTATCAGTCAATTGACTCCAAACTCATCGGACTTCCTGATTGTAGCGGTTATCATCGCGAAAAGAAGTGTTTTCAAGTTCGCTGATAGAAGAGGTTGTTGATTACCCGCCTAATTTGACGATAATTTGTCTTTCATCTGGTCAATAATTATATTAAGAATGTTTCATTGATTTAGAAATGAAAATCTCACCGGTTTTTAGCATTACTACCTTATCTACAGTTGTAGTCAGTTGTCTACGGTACTTATTAGGTTTCTTGAAGTATTGAAGGTACCTACTTATGAGTATTATCACCCGGTGTCAATAGTTCGTCAGGATTTTTCCTTTTAGGATAATTTCGCTCTCCTTACTATCTTTTCGTAGCTGTGTTACGAAGGTTTTTGAAATGAATTCTTGATGGTTTTCTGTTCAAAAAATATGTCAGTCACAAGATGTTTTTGAAGGTCGGTGTTTCGCAAACATTTTTCAGCAATCTTCAAGACTTGAAAGTAGATAATTGATAATGTCTATATACGAAACGCCTCAGTAATTTAGTTCGTCATGTTTCTGTCCTTTCTTGTGGTCTTCGTCATATTCATCTATATCAAAAACATTCATTATAAAGTCAACTTGTAAGGCCCGGAATTACTAGATAAATTGTAGAAACTACAGCTGATTTGAAGATACCCCCCCCTTCCCTTCCCCCATGTTCAGTGGTCAAGATTAGGTTAAAAGTTAGAGAGTTTGAGTTGAAGTTCTGTCTAAGTATTGAATGTTGTCAAACTTTACATTTAAATTGTGGGTAAGTAAGTACCTACTATTTGTTGTGGCAGATGGTAACGTTCGGGCAGTGTGTGGATTCACAATTCGAGACTCGCCCGCTGACTACATCAATATCACTGTTTGGGGATCCGCCCTCTTCGTTGAAAACATGGTGTCTAGTTTTCAAGTTGGACATGTTGGTAAGCTGGAACAAAGTAAATGACATGAAGTTACAAGTGGGTAAAGCACAATATAACTGATTTTATTGAATATGTATTGAACACATTAAAAAGAGCAAAAGCATTCCAAATTTCATCATAGCTAATCATAATCATCTGCCGTTCCCAAGTGACTACTCCGCAGCTGTTTAATCGACTGTTAATAATAATCGAGTCACTACAGTTCTCCCACGCTTAATTGAGAGGCACCAAGGGAATAAATAGAACATAATAAATTGCACAAACTAGAAAGAAATCAATGGGTAACATAGTCAGTCATCCAGACTGGTGGTCTTCTACTCCTTGTCGAACGTCGAAGGGTAGTCTGCGTTGGCTCTTGAGCTGTTTGTGATGATTCTGAGGCTTCAGTGGTAGGTATTGGTACTGATTCTTCACCAATGTGGTCTCGAATCTCCGGATCGAGGGCTTGTTGAGGTGTGTAACAGCGAGACGGTATGAATCTGACTTCTGGGGACAGTTGGAATTGAACAGACTTCTTTTCGACTTCTGTAAGTCTAAGTTGGTTGATATGGCGCTTGATTGTGTAACCTTCATCTAAGTCAATCAAGTAGTGGAGTCGTCCAAGTACCTTCTTGACTGTACGG